>CM048846.1:50703269-50705769 GCA_026545225.1 Cornus controversa | reverse complement strand
AGTGTGAACCCGTTCACTCAACCTGTGAACAATCTCAATTACACTCAATGCATTAGTATCAAGGTTTGATACCATGCTATAACGCCCCGATTTCCAACTCTCGGAGAACCGGAGGTTAAGCCATCCATTTAGTCCAATAGACCTCATTACCCTCATTCACCGCGGAAGATTAACTCAATTCTTGCATATGAATGCACCCAAATACATCTTAACTAATCCCCATGGGCCCTACATCAAATCACACACCTTAGTGAACATTTACTTGCCTACACTTTTAAGAATCAACCACTTGCGAACCTCAAAACTTTCTGTGTTTGGAATCTGGATTGGATAGAAAATCCAAAAATACTCAAGTTAAAAAAAACCACGCTCAATTTTGATCTAGAACGAAGAAATTACGTTGAAATAAAGTTTTGGAAAAAGTTGTGAATAATAATCTTGATTGATCGAAATTCAAGCGAGATTTTCACCCTCTCGGGACCCAAGACCTGCAATATCCCGATTGATCGAGATGGGGATCTCGATTGATTGAAATTCCTCCTTTCTAAACTCTAAAAATCACCATAAATCATCACCCTTTCGATCAATCGAAATGGGGTTTCGATTGATCGAAATAGGCATCTCGATTGATCGAAATGCACTACCCGGGACCTCCAACAACCCTATACATGGTTCATTTGAAGCCCAATCAACATCCTATCATCCTAGAACCCCTCAAACATGATTAATAACATAAATGAAAGGTTCCAACACCAATCTCACACTCAAGATCACATTCATAATTGAATTCATACACCAAAATGAACCATTCTCTTCCACAAACACCATTCATTCATAAGGAAAACATCATCAAATGAATCAAGTGCCGCCATGGGCATTACATAAATTAAACCGTTATCTTTTCACACCCAACAAGTTTATAATCTAATATATACATCCAAAGTACATATTTCCAAAGTACAATCACAACTAAAAAGGAAGCCACATGCCACAAGCCGGCATGGATAGCCACAAAATGTGCAACATCCAAAAGATAGCAAAACCACTACTAGAATTCACTTGGACACTCATGTCCCATCCGTCATCGGCGCTTTATCTGTAAAAAGAGTTTATAATAAAGGGGTGAGCACCACTGCGGCTCAGTAAAGGTTCCCCAACCCTTCTAAGTGCCGACCCGACACGACCTACATGGAATGCATATTAATACACTACATGCCACATCCATAATCTCACAAACCAATTAACAAATGCAATTAAAGAGGATTGCATATATCACGAATCATGTATAACATGTTCAAATATAAAAGCATTAAGGAAAGTAAATGCTCTCTCTCTCGGTCCGCATCCGATACCCTACATGATTGGCCCGCTCCAAGGATCATGTAACCTTGGACACCTCCGATAACCATCCAATGACCGGGACAACTCCGAAAGGTCATTCTACCATAGCAATATATAGGATTGCCATAGAGTGAGGGGGCAACTCCGAGGCTCACAATTCATGGACATTCTCCGATAATCATCCTATAACCGGGACAACTCCGAGGGGTCATTAGTATTGGACATACTCCGATCTTAGGCATTAAGCCTTGGACATACCAGGGCCATACATAGTGGATAATTTTACCACATTTCACAACACGGTTGGACCACTCTGAAACCCCGTGTACCTCATTTGCGTCATTTTTCCCGCAACTTCCCACATATGCAATATGAATGCATAAACACATGGCATTTTATTTTCATGCACTACTTCATGCTCATTGATACTAAAAAGAAGTAACAAGCATATTTTCCATTACCACACACCACATCTAGCACATATATGTATAACACATGCATATATCATCTCATATGCATACAACTTCAAAATTTAGCATATTTTACTCATGCTACACTCAATGCATTATTTTAGCACATAGAACTAAACATGCATTCAACAACCACATTCCCACATATAATCACATATATGACACTTGGTACACATTTTTCACATACACACCAAATTGAACACATAATGCCTATGTATCAATTTCTTACACTCACATACTTCAAACCCACATGCTACCACAAACACAATATATACAATTGTGAAAAGATAGGACTCTAGAGAAGAAGAAAATACAATTTTCCACACCTCTCACCATCCTAAAGCATGTGAAACACAACCTACACCTCTCTTCTTCACCCAAAACCCTAGAATCGACAATTAGAAGAGAAGAAGAACCCCTATCTCAAAAATGAAGGCCTTCCAAGCACTTCACCAATTTTCCAGCAGAGTCTACCTTGCCGAATCACCACTTTGTTCGGTTCAAATGGAAGCCCTAGCCGTCGCCTACGTATCTCCCTCCTTCGACAAGCCTTGAATCCAAGCCGAACGGGTCCGAAATGTAGAGAGAAGGGAGAGCTTTGAAGATGGAGAGATTTAGAGAGAGAAAGAGGTGTGAGATCTGCTGAAATGTCCTTGCCACTGATATTTAAAATATCTAGGGCTTGCAAA